>CATNWA010002262.1:0-22652 GCA_951230385.1 Staurois parvus
TTGAAGCTCTAGAGAGAGAGTGTCAGCTGTTCTATGAGGCGGAGGCTGGACAACAATCAGTGTCCTCCTCAGCAATATCCTCATTGGAGGAATTTGAAGCTCTAGAGAGAGAGTGTCAGCTGTTCGATGAGGCGGAGACTGGACAACAAGTGTCCTCCTCAGCAACATCATCATTGGAGGAACATGAAACTCGACAGAGAGAGAGTAGCAGCTTTCTATGAGGCGGAGACTGGACAACAATCAGTGTCCTCCTCAGCAACATCATCATTGGAGGAACATGAAACTCTACAGAAAGAGTGTCAGCTTTTCTATGAGGCGGAGACTGGAGAACAATCAGTGTCCTCCTCAGCAACATCATCATTGGAGGAATATGAAGCTCTACAGAAAGAGTGTGTCCGCTGTTCTATGAGGCAGAGACTGGACAACAATCAGTGTCCTCCTCAGAAACATCATCATTGGAGGAATATGAAGCTCTAGAGAGAGAGTGTCAGCTGTTCTATGAGGCAGAGACTGGACAACAATCAGTGTCCTCCTCAGCAACATCATCATTGGAGGAACATGAAACTCTAGAGAGAGAGTGTCAGCTGTTCTATGAGGCGGAGACTGGACAACAATCAGTGTCCTCCTCAGCAACATCATCATTGGGGAACATGAAACTCTACAGAGAGAGAGTGTCAGCTGTTCTATGAAGCAGAGACTGGACAACAATCAGTGTCCTCTCAGCAACATCATCATTGGGGACGATTAAACTTCACTGGGACAGTGGAAGGTTGTTGGCATGTCTATGGATATCACACGCGTGGCCCAACAAAGCTCCTCCCAATGTAACAGTGACCTTCAGGACAATACAAACCTTTGGCTACGACTCATCCCCTATCACCCAAGGGCCTGGGCAAATATCACACGCGTGGCCCAACAAAGCTGCGGAATAAATCCCCAATGTAACAGTGACCTTCAGGACAATACAATACCTTTGCCTACGACTCTCCCCAATATATGGGTGGTGGGCAGAGATGGATCCGCCATCCACCTTCTTGGCTGTATGCCTCATCCCCTTCAACCCAAGGGGTTCAAGTCACTGGGCAAGGGAAGTCAACACGCCCAATCATGACAGCGAAAGAGAAACACATACATTGTATTCCAGTTTTACGCCATTGAAAATCCCGTGGGCGAGTGCAGGGCCATATAGAGAAAGGCTGGGCCCTTAGGGCTCCCATACAGATCAGAATTATCCTGATTGGTGGATGGGCCACAGTCCTGAAGGTGTCTAGAAAGAAGCGCAAACTAAAGCTGCACCCCCCTATGGAGAGACCCGCCCAAAGACTCCATGCCACACATGCCATTGGTAGGACATGTGGAGGAGAGGCGGACTATGGGGGTGGAGTCTAAGCAGCATGTATGTCGGAAAATAGCACAATGGTTTTGGCCCCTATTAACCTCTAAAGCTGGCCACAGATTCATCGACATTTGTCCGGCTCCAATTTCCATCCATCTATGGCCATTCCAGTTCGAGCGGAATCTAATAATCGACACCTCTGTGTAGTGTACCCCCTGTAGTGTAAACAAGGGGGGGTACACTACAGGGGGTACACTACATAACACACACTACAGGGGGTACACTACATAACACACACTACAGGGGGTACACTACAGGGGGTACACTACATAACACACACTATAGGGGGTACACTACAGGGGGTACACTACATAACACACACTACAGGGGGTACACACTACATAACACACACTAGGGGGTACATACACACACACTACAGGGGGTACACTACATAACACACACTACAGGGGGTACACTACATAACACACACTACAGGGGGTACACTACATAGAGGTGTCGATTATTAGATTCCGCTCGAACTGGAATGGCCATAGATGGATGGAAATTGGAGCCGGGCAAATGTCGATGAATCTGTGGCCAGCTTTAGAGGTTAATAGGGGCAGAAACCATTGTGCTATTTTCCGGCATACATGCTGCTTAGACTCCACCCCCATAGTCCGCCTCTCCTCCACATGTCCTGCCAATGGCAAGTGTGGCACAGAGTCTTTGGGCGGGTCTTTCCCTAGGGGGCTGGAGCTTTAGATTGGGCTTCTTTCCATAATTTATACATCACCCTTGATGTTGGGGTCCCATCTCTACCTTCTTAGCATTGTACACAGAGATGAACTGAGCACCCTAACACTGATGATTCATGGACAATTGGATGGCCATAGGGGGTCAAGAAAGATTTTTTTTTCCCCCTTTGGAGACAATCTGACCAGGTGGGGGGGGGTTGGTGGGGGGGGGGGGGGGGGCTTTCCATTCTTAGGACCAACAGAAGTAGAAGGTTTAGGGGTCTGAAAAGGCTCTCGTCTGAGGAGTCAGAGGATAACAGTGACTGATCTCTGATGTTTATGGATGCCTAAAAATCATTTCCATACCGAATACTGTCCATTTCTGGATGGGGCCCCCTGGATGTTGGGGTCCCATCTCTTCCATCCCTGCATTGTACAGGGACATGAACCTGATCTAAATAAACTATAAGGAGCGGCCTCAGCCTACATGTCTCCACCAATCCACACACCCGGATGCATTGCATCCCGCCAACCAGGGCTTAGTCATATGTCTGGAGGAAAAGAAATGTCATCTCCAATCACAGAAAGGTTTCTTCACAGTAAGAGCTGTGAGAATGTGGAATGGAATAGACTCCCTCCAGAGTTGCTTGTGGCCAGCTCTCAGGATTGCTGTAGGAAAGTCCTGGATCCTTTCTTGGATACACAGAATATAACTGGATAGAACATTTATAGGGAACGTTGATCCAGGGAATATCCGATTGCCTCTCGGGGGGTCAGGAAGGAATTTTTTTCCCTGCAGGAGCACATTGGATCGTGCTTTGCTGGGTTTTTGCCTTCCTCTGGATCAACTGTGGGTGTAGGATTAGAACTTTTTTGCTTTTTTAATGGTAGAATGGATGGACTTTTGTCTTTTTTTAGCCAGACTAACTATGTAAGTCAAAGTCGGCCTCATTTCCTGGCTGGAGGACGTCCAGCATCTTCAGCAGACCTCATGACCGGAATCAGGGTGACACGGCATGTTTCTGTAGTGTAGTGGTTATCACGTTCGCCTAACACGCGAAAGGTCCTCGGTTCAAATCCGGGCAGAAACACAGTGTGCACCCTACTGGGGGGGGGGGTACAGAGAGCGCAGCGTCCCCCCCATTGTCCCCCCTCACCCCCATCGTATTCACAGCACACACATCCTTGTTAGGACCATCTTTCTGTCGGGAACAACTTCTGCTGACATTTAGCTTTTCTAACACTTTGGGGAATTTTTTTTGCAGATTTTAGACTTTTAATTTATTGCAAAATAAAGGATATGAGAAAAAATGATGGAAAAGGGAGAAGCAGAGACAGAGTGATGAGGTCACTGGGTGTAAGAAGACAGATGAGGTGTACAGCGGCCCCCGAAGTGATATGGGGGGGAGGGGGTGACATGAAATAGCTGGATACAGCAGCAATATAATACTGGGGGGAACCAGCCTAGGCCGGGGGGGGGGGGGGGGGGGGGGGGGGGGGGGGGGGGGGGGAGTCCCTGAAGGTATGTCTGCTCAGCCTCCTGATTGTGATTGACAACTAAACTTTCATCCAGTGTTTGCACAGAACTGGAAGGAGATTGGCAATAAAGTTTTTACAGTATACAAAAAAATAAAAACTTTTCGGAGGGGAAGGAGAGAGGCCGCATGATGTAGTAATTGTGTGCACCCCCTACCAGAAGTTCAGGGAAGCGCTGCAAGAGGAACACATCGCCGGGGACATCTACAGGATATAAGAAACATTGAGAAATGGTGTATTCGGTACGATATGAAATCCATTCCCTCCAAAGACATGATGGGAAGATAACTGACTCCTCTCTACATTGGTCCTCGTATGTGAGGGAGGGACCTTAGATTGTAGCTCCTTGGGGGCGGGGACTGAGGTGAATGTACAGAATGTAAAGCACAGTGTAAATTGTCAGCACTGTATAAACACCAATAATAAGAAATACATTGGAAGAGGTCATATTACTTTACCAGACTCACCCCCTTCTGTAGACACCATGCCCTCCTCCTGGGGCACACGGGGTGCGGCGGTCAGGACCCAGCGGGTGGCGATGAGGTTCCCCCTGCAGTCGTGTTGGAAATTTCCAGAAACTTTCACCCGCAGAGACACCTGATGAAGAAGAGAACATCGTATGAGAGATGGCCATAGAGATCAGGTGACCATCGCCCAATCCACCCTTCTGGGCAATGAGGAGCAGCCAATCAGAGTGGACAGTAGCAGGGTCAGATATAGAGAAGGGGGAGCGGAGGGCGGCCCGGGGGTGCCAGAACGTCATCTGCTCCAATCTTCACATATCGCCCCCATAGAGGGGAGAGAAGCTGATCCTCCATTCACGTCATGTACTATCACATGCCCTCCTCTCCTCCTATGTCCTCTCTCTGAAAGCTGATTGGATGAGGATTTGTTTGTGGGTGGAGACATATACACTGCTATACACCTATATGATTCACTGCTATACACACCTAGATGGGTAACTATGTACCTATCTATGTACCTAGAGGGGTCACTGCTATATACACCTAGAGGGGTCACTGCACCTAGAGGGGTCACTGCTATATATACACCTAGAGGGGTCACTGCTATATATACACCTAGAGGGGTCACTGCTATATATACGCCTAGAGGGGTCACTGCTATATATACACCTAGAGGGGTCACTGCTATATATACACCTAGAGGGGTCACTGCTATATATACGCCTAGAGGGGTCACTGCTATATATACGCCTAGAGGGGTCACTGCTATATATACGCCTAGAGGGGTCACTGCTATACTAGAGGGGTCACTGCTATATATACGCCTAGAGGGGTCACTGCTATATATACGCCTAGAGGGGTCACTGCTATATATACGCCTAGAGGGGTCACTGCTATATATACGCCTAGAGGGGTCACTGCTATATATACGCCTAGAGGGGTCACTGCTATATACACCTAGAGGGGTCACTGCTATATATACACCTAGAGGGGTCACTGCTATATATACACCTAGAGGGGTCACTGCTATATATACACCTAGAGGGGTCACTGCTGCTATATATACGCCTAGAGGGGTCACTGCTATATATACGCCTAGAGGGGTCACTGCTATATATACGCCTAGAGGGGTCACTGCTATATATACGCCTAGAGGGGTCACTGCTAGAGGGGTCACTGCTATATATACACCTAGAGGGGTCACTGCTATATATACACCTAGAGGGGTCACTGCTATATATACGCCTAGAGGGGTCACTGCTATATATACACCTAGAGGGGTCACTGCTATATATACACCTAGAGGGGTCACTGTCTATATATACACCTAGAGGGGTCACTGCTATATATACACCTACACCTAGAGGGGTCACTGCTATATATACACCTAGAGGGGTCACTGCTATATATACACCTAGAGGGGTCACTGCTATATACACCTAGAGGGGTCACTGCTATATATACACCTAGAGGGGTCACTGCTATATATACACCTAGAGGGTCACTGCTATATATACACCTAGAGGGGTCACTGCTATATATACACCTAGAGGGGTCACTGCTATATATACACCTAGAGGGGTCACTGCTATATATACACCTAGAGGGGTCACTGCTATATATACACCTAGAGGGGTCACTGCTATATATACACCTAGAGGGGTCACTGCTATATATACACCTAGAGGGGTCACTGCTATATATACACCTAGAGGGGTCACTGCTATATATATACACCTAGAGGGGTCACTGCTATATATACACCTAGAGGGGTCACTGCTATATATACACCTAGAGGGGTCACTGCTATATATACACCTAGAGGGGTCACTGCTATATATACGCCTAGAGGGGTCACTGCTATATATACACCTAGGGGGGTCTATATGCCTAGAGGGGTCACTGCTATATATACACCTAGAGGGGTCACTGCTATATATATATATACACCTAGAGGGGTCACTGCTATATATACAAACTGTCACTTTTTAATACTTGGTTGCAAATCCTTTGCAGTCAATGACAGCCTGAAGTGTGGAACGCATAGACATCACCAGACGCTGGGTGTCATCCCTGGTGATGCTCTGCCAGGCCTTTACTACAACTGTCTTCAGTTCCTGCTTGTTCTTGGGGCATTTTCCCTTCAGTTTTGTCTTCAGCAAGTGAAATGCTCCATCGGATTCAGGTCAGGTGATTGGCCATTGCAGAACATTCCACTTCTTTGGTGTCTTTTGCAGTCTGCTTTGGGTCATTGTCCATCTGCACTGTGAAGCGTCCAATGAGTTGTGAAGCATTTGGCTGAATATGAGCCGATAATATTCCCGAAACACTTCACAATTCATCCGGCTGCTTCTGTCAGCCGTCACATCATCAATAAATACAAGAGAAGCAGTTCCATTGGCAGCCATACATGCCCACGCCATGACACTACCACCACCATGATCACTGATGAGGTGGTATGCTGAGGACCATGAGCAGTTCCTTCTCCATACTCTTCTCTTCCCATCACTCTGGTACAAGTTGATGTCGGTCTCATCTGTCCATAGGATGTTGTTCCAGAACTGTGAAGGCTTTTTTACATGTCGTTTGGCAAACTCTAATCTGGCCTTCCTGTGTTTGAGGCTCACCAATGGTTTCCATCTTGTGGTGAACCCTCTGTATTCACTCTGGTGAAGTCTTCTCTTGATTGGTGACTTTGACACACATACACCTACCTCCTGGAGAGTGTTCTTGATCCGGCCAACTGTTGTGAAGGGTGTTTTCTTCACCAGGGAAAGAATTCTTCGCTCATCCACCACAGTTGTTTTCCGTGGTCTTCCGGGTCTTTTGGTGTTGCTGAGCTCACCGGTGCGTTCCTTCTTTTTAAGAATGTTCCAAACAGTTGTTCTGGCCACGCCTAATGATTTTGCTATCTCTCTGATGGGTTTGTTTTGTTTTTTCAGCCTAATGATGGCTTCACTGATAGTGACAGCTCTTTGGATCTCATCTTAAGAGTTGACAGCAACAGATTCCAAATGCAAATAGCACACTTGAAATGAACTCTGGACCTTTTATCTGCTCATTGTAATTGGGATAATGAGGGAATAACACACACCTGGCCATGGAACAGCTGAGAAGCCAATTGTCCCATTACTTTTGGTCCCTTAACAAGTGGGAGGCACATAGGCAAACTGTTGTCATTCCTACACCGTTCACCTGATTTGGATGTAAATACCCTCAAATTAAAGCTGACAGTCTGCAGTTAAAGCTCATCTTGTTCCTTTCATTTCAAATCCATTGTGGTGTATAGAGCCAAAAATGTTAGAATTGTGTCCATGTCCCAATATTTATGGACCTGACTGTATGAGGACAGTCTATGGGGGGGGGGGGGGGGGGGGGGGGGGGGGGAAGAAATCAGTGTATATGGGGGCAGTCTATGGGGGGGAATCAGTGTATATGGGGGCAGTCTATGGGGGGTAATCAGTGTATATGGGGGCAGTCTATGGGGGGGGGGAATCAGTGTATATGGGGGGTCTATGGGGGCAGTCTATGGGGGCAGTCTATGGGGGGGAATCAGTGTATATGGGGGCAGTCTATGGGGGGAATCAGTGTATATGGGGGCAGTCTATGGGGGGGAATCAGTGTATATGGGGGCAGTCTATGGGGGGGGGGAATCAGTGTATATGGGGGCAGTCTATGGGGGGGAATCAGTGTATATGGGGGCAGTCTATGGGGGGGAATCAGTGTATATGGGGGCAGTCTATGGGGGGGAATCAGTGTATATGGGGGCAGTCTATGGGGGGGGGAATCAGTGTATATGGGGGCAGTCTATGGGGGAGGGGGAATCAGTGTATATGGGGGGGCAGTCTATGGGGGGGGGGAATCAGTGTATATGGGGGCAGTCTATGGGGGGGAATCAGTGTATATGGGGGCAGTCTATGGGGGAGGGGGAATCAGTGTATATGGGGGCAGTCTATGGGGGAGGGGGAATCAGTGTATATGGGGGGCAGTCTATGGGGGAGGGGGAATCAGTGTATATGGGGGCAGTCTATGGGGGGGAATCAGTGTATATGGGGGCAGTCTATGGGGGGGGGGAATCAGTGTATATGGGGGCAGTCTATGGGGGAGGGGGAATCAGTGTATATGGGGGCAGTCTATGGGGGGGGGAATCAGTGTATATGGGGGCAGTCTATGGGGGGAATCAGTGTATATGGGGGCAGTCTATGGGGGAGGGGGAATCAGTGTATATGGGGGCAGTCTAAGGGGGGGGGAATCAGCGTATATGGGGGCAGTCTAAGGGGGGGGGGGAATCAGCGTATATGGGGGCAGTCTATGGGGGGGGGGAATCAGCGTATATGGGGGCAGTCTATGGGGGGGAATCAGTGTATATGGGGGCAGTCTATGGGGGGGGGGAATCAGTGTATATGGGGGCAGTCTATGGGGGAGGGGGAATCAGTGTATATGGGGGCAGTCTAAGGGGGGGGGGAATCAGCGTATATGGGGGCAGTCTATGGGGGGGGGGGGAATCAGCGTATATGGGGGCAGTCTATGGGGGAGGGGGAATCAGTGTATATGGGGGCAGTCTATGGGGGGGGGAATCAGTGTATATGGGGGCAGTCTATGGGGGGGGGGAATCAGTGTATATGGGGGCAGTCTATGGGGGGGAATCAGTGTATATGGGGGCAGTCTATGGGGGGGAATCAGTGTATATAGGGGCAGTCTATGGGGGGGGAATCAGTGTATATAGGGGCAGTCTATGGGGGGGAATCAGTGTATATGGGGGCAGTCTATGGGGGGGAATCAGTGTATATAGGGGCAGTCTATGGGGGGGAATCAGTGTATATGGGGGCAGTCTATGGGGGGGAATCAGTGTATATGGGGGCAGTCTATGGGGGGGGGGAATCAGTGTATATGGAGGCAGTCTATGGGGGGGAATCAGTGTATATAGGGGCAGTCTATGGGGGGGAATCAGTGTATATGGGGGTAGTCTATGGGGGGGAATCAGTGTATATAGGGGCAGTCTATGGGGGGGAATCAGTGTATATGGGGGCAGTCTATGGGGGGGAATCAGTGTATATAGGGGCAGTCTATGGGGGGGGGGGAATCAGCGTATATGGGGGCAGTCTATGGGGGGGGGGGGAATCAGCGTATATAGGGGCAGTCTATGGGGGGGAATCAGTGTATATGGGGGCAGTCTATGGGGGGGGGGGAACAGTGTATATGGGGCAGTCTATGGGGGGGGGAATCAGCGTATATGGGGGCAGTCTATGGGAGGGAATGGGGGCAGTCTATGGGGGGGAATCAGTGTATGTGGGGGCAGTCTATGGGGGGGGGGGGAATCAGTGTATATGGGGGCAGTCTATGGGGGGGGGGAATCAGCGTATATGGGGGCAGTCTATGGGGGGGGGGAATCAGTGTATATGGGGCAGTCTATGGGGGGGGGGGAATCAGTGTATATGGGGGCAGTCTATGGGGGGTATTAGCTTATATAGGGGCAGTCTATGGGGGGGGGGGGGGGGGAATCAGTGTATATGGGGGCAGTCTATGGGGGGGGGAATCAGTGTATATATGGGGGCAGTCTATGGGGGGGGGGAATCAGTGTATATGGGGGCAGTCTATGGGGGGGGGGGAATCAGCGTATATGGGGGCAGTCTATGGGGGGGGGAATCAGTGTATATGGGGGCAGTCTATGGGGGGGAATCAGTGTATATGGGGGCAGTCCATGGGGGGGGGAATCAGTGTATATGGGGGCAGTCCATGGGGGGTATTAGCTTATATGGGGGCAGTCTATGGGGGGGGAATCAGTGTATATGGGGGCAGTCTATGGGGGGGAATCAGTGTATATGGGGGCAGTCTATGGGGGGGAATCAGTGTATATGGGGGCAGTCTATGGGGGGGTCAGTGTAAATGGGGGCAGTCTATGGGGGGGGGGAAATCAGCGTATATGGAGGAGGGGGAATCAGTGTATATGGGGGGGGATCAGCGACGCAGTTTTTGTGTTGCCTGGGGCAGCACCAATCCTGAGTACACCCCCCCCCCCCAGATCCAGAGGTTGCGCCCCCCCTCCCCCCCCCGAGGATCCAGAATCGAGATTCCATTATCTGGGAATCATGGAAGAGTTCTCCTCCTCGTAGTCTTGATCCTGGAGCAGGAATCGGGGGGGGGGCTGGTAATAGGGGCCCCATCATCTCCCATGGACTGAAGGGCCCCAGTCAGCCACGGCTCTCATCTTCCCCCAATACACAGAGCACAGATCGGGTGACACGGACGGGGTCACCGGGGTCCTGAATTCCAGTGTGGAAATATAGGAGACACCGACTCCACCTGTCTGTCATATGGAGGGGGAGGGGAGGGGGCTGAGTCAGCGGAATCCCCAATGTGGGTCTTTATCACAGACAGTGCAGGAGGCCGGCCTTATCACCGCCCAACAGAGGCCGAGGAGGCCGACCCGCCCAACACCCAGAGGGCAATACAGACAATCCCATATGGAGCCTCAACTGTGTGTGACCGACCAGCTGGGGAAACTCCATGCAGGATAGATGGAGGTTGTATGGAGGATAGATGGAGGATAGACGGAGGATAGATGGAGGATGTACGGAGGATAGATGGAGGATGTACGGAGGAGAGATGGAGATGGTACGGAGGATAGATGGAGGATGTACGGAGGATAGATGGAGGATGTACGGAGGGAGATGGAGGATGTACGGAGGAGAGATGGAGGATGTACGGAGGTTAGATGGAGGATACATGGAGGATGTACGGAGGATAGATGGGGATATATGGAGGATAGATGGAGGATGTACGGAGGATAGATGGAGGATGTACGGAGGATAGATGGAGGATGTACGGAGGAGAGATGGAGGAGGTACAGATGGAGGATGTACGGAGGATAGATGGAGGATGTACGGAGGATAGATGGAGGATGTACGGAGGATAGATGGAGGATGTACGGAGGATAGATGGAGGATGTACGGAGGATAGATGGAGGATGTACGGAGGAGATGGAGGATGTACGGAGGTTAGATGGAGGATACATGGAGGATGTACGGAGGAGATGGAGGATGTACGGAGGATAGATGGAGGATACATGGAGGATGTACGGAGGATACATGGAGGATGTACGGAGGATATGGAGGATAGATGGAGGATGTACGGAGGATAGATGGAGGATATATGGAGGATGATGGAGGATAGGATGTACGGAGGATAGATGGAGGATGTACGGAGGATAGATGGAGGATATAGATGGAGGATACATGGAGGATGTACGGAGGATACATGGAGGATGTACGGAGGGATAGATGGAGGATGTACGGATGGATAGATGGAGGATGTACGGAGGATAGATGGAGGATGTACGGAGGATAGATAGATGGAGGATGTACGGAGGATAGATGGAGGATGGAGGATGTACGGAGGATAGATGGGATGGGGATGTACGGATGTACGGAGGATAGATGGAGGATGTACAGAGGATAGATGGAGGATGTACGGAGGAAAGATGGAGGATATGGAGGATAGATGGAGGATGTACGGAGGAAAGAGGATAGATGGAGGATGTACGGAGGATGGAGATGGAGGATGGAGGATACATGGAGGATGTACGGAGGATGGAGGTACGGAGGATACATGGAGGATGTACGGGAGGATACAGACATGGAGGATGTACGGAGGATAGATGGAGGATGTACGGAGGATGTATGAAGGATAGATGGAGGATGTAGTATGATACATGAGAGATGTATGGCTGTGGCTGTTTTCTGTCTTCTGGGGCCCTTCTGTGGGTGGAGTCTGGGGCTATCTGTCCTCTGGGGTCTCTCTGTGGGTGGAGTCTGGGGCTATCTGTCCTCTGGGGTCTCTCTGTGGGTGGAGTCTGGGGCTATCTGTCCTCTGGGGTCTCTCTGTGGGTGGAGTCTGGGGCTATCTGTCCTCTGGGGTCTCTCTGTGGGTGGAGTCTGGGGCTATCTGTCCTCCGGGGTCTCTCTGTGGGTGGGTCTGGGGCTATCTGTCCTCCGGGGCTGTGGGTATCTGTCCTCCGGGGTCTCTCTGTGGGTGGAGTCTGGGGCTATCTGTCCTCTGGGGTCTCTCTGTGGGTGGAGTCTGGGGCTATCTGTCCTCTGGGGTCTCTCTGTGGGTGGAGTCTGGGGCTATCTGTCCTCCGGGGTCTCTCTGTGGGTGGAGTCTGGGGCTATCTGTCCTCCGGGGTCTCTCTGTGGGTGGAGTCTGGGGCTATCTGTCCTCGGGGTCTCTCTGTGGGTGGAGTCTGGGGCTATCTGTCCTCTGGGGTCTCTCTGTGGGTGGAGTCTGGGGCTATCTGTCCTCTGGGGTCTCTCTGTGGGTGGAGTCTGGGGCTATCTGTCCTCTGGGGTCTCTCTGTGGGTGGAGTCTGGGGCTATCTGTCCTCCGGGGTCTCTCTGTGGGTGGAGTCTGGGGGCTATCTGTCCTCCGGGGTCTCTCTGTGGGTGGGAGTCTGGGGCTATCTGTCCTCTGGGGTCTCTCTGTGGGTGGAGTCTGGGACTGTCCATCCTCTTGGGCCCTGCTGTGGGTGGAGTCTGGGACG
The DNA here is from genome assembly GCA_951230385.1 of Staurois parvus. Classification (NCBI taxonomy): domain Eukaryota; kingdom Metazoa; phylum Chordata; class Amphibia; order Anura; family Ranidae; genus Staurois; species Staurois parvus. The sequence goes on from CATNWA010002262.1 coordinate 12,610, forward strand.
ATATATGGAGGATAGATGGGGGCTGTGGTTTTCTGTCTTCTGGGGCCCTTCTGTGGATGGAGTCTGGGGCTATCTGTCCTCTGGGGTCTCTCTGTGGGTGGAGTCTGGGGCTATCTGTCCTCTGGGGCCCTTCTGTGGGTGGAGTCTGGGACTGTCCGTCCAATGGGGCCCCTCTGTGGGTGGAGTCTGGGACTGTCTGTCCTCTGGGGCCCTTCTGTGGGTGGAGTCTGGGACTGTCCGTCCTCTGGGGCCCTTCTGTGGGTGGAGTCTGGGGCTATCTGTCCTCTGGGGTCTCTCTGTGGGTGGAGTCTGGGACTGTCCGTCCAATGGGGCCCCTCTGTGGGTGGAGTCTGGGACTGTCCGTCCTCTGGGGCCCTTCTGTGGATGGAGTCTGGCCTTACTCTGGGGCCCCTCTGTGGGCGGAGTCTGGGACTCTCCGCCCTCCAGGGCCCCTCTGTGAGTAGAGTCTGGGACTGGCTGTCCTCCGGGCCCCTCTGTGGGTGGAGTCCGGGACTGTCCGCCCTCCGGGGCCCTTCTGTGGGCGGAGTCTGGGACTGGCTGTCCTCTAGGGGCCCTCTATGGGCAGATTCATAATATTAATAATAAATCCCCCCCCCCGGAAATGACCCGGATGATGATACACCCGGACCGGATACCATCCCTGTGAGACACCCGGCACAGGCTCCTCCCCCCCGGAACCCTCCGCTTAGCACTCGCCCTACCTCCTCCAGGATTCCCCATCACTCCGCCCACACTTTTTCCGTCCAGTCATAGACCGGTCCCGCCATGACGCACTTTCCATGAACAGGTGGGCGGTGCGGCGATGATGGGGCGTGTCGGGAACATGCTGTGACGTAGATGTAGATATATATAAAGCCGGATGGCAGCAGCTCCTCCCCCCTCCGCTCAGTGTCTGAGGAGCTGACAGACCGCCAACATGTCCGCCGTCACCATGACAACCCTCCGCTCCGCCGCCTGCGTCCGCCTTCATCTCCACCGGGCGCTGCACGCCACACCGAGCCGGTCAGTACCACCCGGGGGGGAGGGGGAGAGGAGTCGACACCCGGATTGGGGGGATGGTCTCACCTGATCTATGTACCCCCTCCCTGTATACCGATCTATATACCCCTCCCCCTGTATACCGATCTATATACCCCCCCCCCCGTATACCGATCTATATACCCCTCCCCGTATACCGATCTATATACCCCCCCCCCCGTATACCGATCTATATACCCCCTCCCCGAATACCGATCTATATACCCCCTCCCCCGTATACCGATCTATATACCCCCTCCCCCGTATACCGATCTATATACCCCCTCCCCCGTATACCGATCTATATACCCCCCTCCCCGTATACCGATCTATATACCCCCTCCCCCTGTATACCGATCTATATACCCCCCCTCCCCCGTATACCGATCTATATACCCCTCCCCGTATACCGATCTATATACCCCTCCCCGTATACCGATCTATATACCCCCCCCCGCCGTCCCCCGATCTATATACCAATCCCCCGTATACCGATCTATATACCCCCCCCTCCCCCGTATACCGATCTATATACCCCCTCCCCCGTATACCGATCTATATACCCCCTCCCCGTATACCGATCTATATACCCCCTCCCCGTATACCGATCTCTATATACCCCCTCCCCGTATACCGATCTATATACCCCTCCCCCCGTATACCGATCTATATACCCCCCTCCCCGCGTATACCGATCTATATACCCCCCTCCCCGCGTATACCGATCTATATACCCCCCTCCCCGCGTATACCGATCTATACACCCCCTCCCCCGTATACCGATCTATACACCCCCTCTCCCCCGTATACCGATCTATACACCCCCTCCCCCCCGTATACCGATCTATACACCCCTCCCCCCCGTATACCGATCTATACACCCCTCCCCCCGTATACCGATCTATATACCCCCTCCCCCCGTATACCGATCTGTATACCCCCCTCCCCTGTATACCGATCTATATACCCCCTCCCCCGTATACCGATCTATATACCCCCTCCCCCGTATACCGATCTATATACACCCCTCTCCCTGTATACATACAGTGTATATATCTATATGTCGGATCGGGGGGGGGGGGTGGTTGCGGGGTCAGGCAGGAAGCACTGTGATTGGTCGGTAGTACAGAGAGATGTCTGTTAGATTATCAGCTCCTGGGCCAAGATCCTCCTGTATACTGATAGATGGTATGACAGGTGGGGGGATGGGGGGTGATCGTGCCCTCTGATGGGGGTAGTAGTAGTTGGAGGATGGGGGAGGTGTATATAGATCTGTACGGGGGGGCTGTACTCAGTGATGGAGGAAGTAGTAGTAGTAGTTGGAGGATGGGGGAGGTGTATATAGATCTGTATGGGGGGGGGGGGCGTACTCAGTGATAAGGGAAGTAGTAGTAGTCGGAGGATGGGGGAGGTGTATATAGATCTGTATGGGGGGGGAGGCCGTACTCAGTGATAAGGGAAGTAGTAGTAGTCGGAGGATGGGGGAGGTGTATATAGATCTGTATGGGGGGGGAGGCCGTACTCAGTGATGGGGGAGTAGTAGTAGTAGTCGGAGGATGGGGGAGGTGTATATAGATCTGTATGGGGGGGGGAGGCCGTACTCAGTGATGGGGGAAGTAGTAGTAGTCGGAGGATGGGGGAGGTGTATATAGATCTGTATGGGGGGGGGGCGTACTCAGTGGTGGGGGAAGTAGTAGTAGTAGTAGTCGTCGGAGGATGGGGGAGGTGTATATAGATCTGTATGGGGGGGGCCGTACTCAGTGATGGGGGAAGTAGTAGTAGTCGGAGGATGGGGGAGGGTGTATATAGATCTGTACGGGGGGGGCTGTACTCAGTGGTGGGGGAAGTAGTAGTAGTCGTCGGAGGATGGGGGAGGTGTATATAGATCTGTATGGGGGGGGGGGCTGTACTCAGTGGTGGGGGAAGTAGTAGTAGTAGTAGTCGGAGGATGGGGGAGGTGTATATAGATCTGTATGGGGGGGGGGCCGTACTCAGTGGTGGGGGAAGTAGTAGTCGTCGGAGGATGGGGGAGGTGTATATAGATCTGTATGGGGGGGGCTGTACTCAGTGGTGGGGGAAGTAGTAGTAGTTGGATGATGAAATCCTTCTCACTGGTTGCATTCACCATCTTCTCCCCTCCCCCAATCATCACTGCTCCTCCCCCTCCTCCCCTCCCAACCAATCATCTTACAGGAGAGGAGAACACACACCCCTCCCCCCTCCCCCTCCTACACACAGCGTACATTGTATATACACAGCGCCACATGTATACCGGGGGGGGGCACGGCTCCCCTATATACAGAGATATATATATAACACAGCGCGCCACATTGGGGGGGGGGGGGCACGGCTCCCTATATACAGAGATATTATATATATACACAGCGCCACATGTATACGGGGGGGGGGGGGGGGCACGGCTCCCTATATACAGAGATATATATATAAACAGCGCCAAAATGTATACGGGGGGGGGGGGGGGGCACGGCTCCCTATATACAGAATATATATATATACACAGCGCCACATGTATACGGGGGGTGGGGGGGGGGGGGGGCACGGCTCCCTATATACAGAGATATATATAAACACAGCGCCACATGTATACAGGGGGGGGGGGGGGCATGGCTCCCTATAAAACAGATATATATATATACACAGCGCCACATGTATACGGGGGGGGGGGGGGGGCACGGCTCCCTATATACAGAGATATATATATATATACACAGCGCCACATGATTATACCGGGGGGGGGGGGGGGGGGGGGGGGGGGGGCACGGCTCCCTATAACAGAGATATATTATATACACAGCGCCACATAAATAAAAAAAAAGGGGGGGGGGGGGGCACGGCTCTCTATATACAGAGATATATATATATAACAGGCGCCACATGTATACGGGGGGGGGGGCACGGCTCCCTATATACAGAGATACAAATATAAACACAGTGCCACATGTATACGGGGGGGGGGGGGGGGCACGGCTCCCTATATACAGAGATATATATATACACAGCGCCACATGTATACGGGGGGGGGGGGGGGGGGGGGGGGGCAAACGGCTCCTTATATAAGAGTAATATCAAAAATATATACACAGCGCCACATGTATACGGGGGGGGGGGGGGGCAACAATATACAGAGATATATATATATTTACAAAGCGCCACATGTATACCGGGGGGGGGGGGGGGGGGCACCTCCCTATATACATAAAATATATATATACACAGCGCCACATGTATACGGGGGGGGGGGGGGGGCACGGCTCCCTATATACAGAGATATATATATACACAGCGCCAATGTATACGGGGGGGGGGGGGGGGGCACGGCTCCCTATATATACAGAGAAATATATATACACAGCGCCACATGTTACCGGGGGGGGGGGGGGCACGGCTCCCTATATACAGAGATATATATATATATATATACACAGCGCCACATGTATAGGGGGGGGGGGGGGGGGCACGGCCCCCCCCTATATACAGAGATATATATATACACAGCGCCACATGTATATAACGGGGGGGGGGGGGGGGGCACGGCTCCCTAATATGCAGAGATATATATAATAAACACAGCGCCAGGGGGGGGGGGGGGGGCACGGCTCCCTTATATACAGAGATATATATATATACACAGCGCCACATGTATACCGGGGGGGGGGGGGGCACGGCCCCTATATACAGAGATATATATATATACACAGCGCCACATGTATACCGGGGGGGGGGGGGCTTCTGTTGTGGCTCCCTATAACAGAGATATATATACACAGCGCCACATGTATACCGGGGGGGGGGGGGGGGGGGGCACGGCTAATATATACAGAGATATATATATACACAGCGCCACATGTATACCGGGGGGGGGGGGGCACGGCTCCTATATACAGAGAGAAATATAATATATAAACAGCGCCACATGTATACCGGGGGGGGGGGGGCACGGCTCCCCCTATATAAGAGATATATATATAAATATATACACAGCGCCACATGTATTACCGGGGGGGGGGGGCACGGCTCCCTATATACAGAGATATATATATATATATATACACAGCGCCCACATGTATACCGGGGGGGGGGGGGGGGGCAGCTCCCTATATACAGAGATATATATACACACAGCGCCACATGTATACCGGGGGGGGGGGGGGGGGGGGGGGGGCAAAAAAACGGCTCCCTATATATATATATATACTGTAGTATATATACCCCCTCTTCCTCTCTCCCCCCTCTTCACAGATCTATAATTGGGGGGGAGGGGCACACACACATCCACATGATGATTGGACACGGGTCGGAACAGTTGGTGTGACATCAGATCCTTCTCCTTGTGATGCAATGTATATCATCTGTATACCATGTGATGGGGGGGGGGGGGGGGTCTCTATGTTGGAAGGTTTCATGTGTAATATACAGTTGCAAGAAAAAGTATGTGAACCCCTTGGGATTACGTGGAGTTTTGCATGAATTGGGCATAAAATGTGCTCTGAACGTCATCTAAGTCACAACAATAGAAGAACACAGTCTGCTGAACATAATACTACACAAACATTAGATGTTGCCATGGTTTCATTGCACATAACATGTAAACATTCACAGTGCAGGGAGGAAAAAGTATGTGAACCTTTGGACTTAATAACTGGTTGACCCTCCTTTGGCAGCAATAACCTCAACCAAACGTTTCCTGTAGTTGCAGATCAGACCTGCACAACGATCTGGAGTCATTTTGGACCACTCCTCTTCACAAAAACTGTTTCAGTGTAGCAATATTCTTGGGGATGTGTCTGGTGTGAATCGCTCTCTTAAGGTCATGCCACAGCATTTCAATGGGGGTTGAGGTCAGGACTCTGACTGGGCCACTCCAGAAGGCGTATTCTGTGCTGTTGCAGCCATTGTTTTGTTGAATGACTTGTATGCTTTGGGTCATCATTGTCCTGTTGCATCACCCATCCTCTGCGGAGCTTCAGTTGGCGGACAGATGGTCGTACGTTTTTCCTGCAAAATGTCTTGATAAACTCTGGAATTCATTTTCCCATCAATGACAACAATCCGTCCAGCCCTGAGGCAGCAAAGCAGCCCCAAACCATGATGCTCCCTCCGCCATGTTTCACAGTGGGGATGAGGTTTGATGTTGGTGTGCTGGGCCTTTTTTTCTCCACACATAGTGTTGTGTGTTCTTCCCAAACAACTCAATCTTGGTGTCATCTGTCCACAGTATATTTTGCCAGTAGTGCTGTGGAACATCCAGGTGCTCTTTTGCAAACTTCAAACGTGCTGCAATCTTCTTTTTGGCCAGCAATGGCTTCCTCCGTGGTGTGACCTCCCATGTACTCCATTCTTGTTTCGACCCCAAATGTTTTCCTTATTGTAGATGTGTCAACAAAAATGTCAGCATGTGCCAGAGATTTCTGTAGGTCTTTAGCTGACACTCTGGGATTCTTCTTTACCTCATGTGCAGCATTCTGCGCTGTGCTCTTGCAGTCATTTTTACAGGACGACCACGCCTAGGGAGAGTAGCAACAGTGCTAAACTTTCTCCATTTGTAGACAGTCTGTCTTACCGTGGACACATGAACATCAAGGCTCAAGGAGATACTTTTGTAACCCTTTCCAGCTTCATGCAAGTCAACAATTCTTGACGGTAGGTCTTCTGAGAGCTCTTTTCTGCGAGGCATGGTTCACATCAGACAGTGCTTCTTGAAACCAGTAAACCCAAAACAGGTGTCAGCAACACATCCAATATCATCACACTGATTGGAGTCAAGGTTGGCTCACTCCTGGCTCCAGTTAGCTCTGGGAGAAGTCATTAAGCTAGGGCCTCACATACTTTTTCCTCCCTGCGCTGTGAATGTTTACATGTTATGTGCAATGAAACCATGGCAACATCTAATGTTTGTGTAGTATTATGTTCAGCAGACTGTGTTCTTCTATTGTTGTGACTTAGATGAAGTTCAGAGTACATTTTATGCCCAATTCATGCAAAACTCCACGGAATCCCAAGGGGTTCACATACTTTTTCTTGTAACTGTAAATGAGTGCAGCGCTATCAGGAGATCACAATAGAAGTACAATGTATATGATCTGTATACCATGTCACGGGGGGGGGGGTCTCTATGTTGGAAGGTTCCCTACATTACATGTCGTCAGATCTGAGTCCAGAATGAGGATCCCCCCCCCCCCCCCCCACACCCCACCATACATGTCATCAGATCTGAGTCTGGAATGAGGAGGATTCCCTCCCCCGATCTCACTGGCCGCAGTCTGAACTCTTCCTGATCTCTGCAGTTAGAATTGTGTGTAAACCCCTTCATGTCCAGGCCACTGCTTCCTATTCAGCACAGCGCTACTTTCACTGGTAATTGCGGGGTATTTCATCACCTTTTTTTGTGCTATATATGAAGACTGTAAAGTTTGAATATTATTTACTTTCTGCTACTAAAAATATCCAATAAAATCTCATGTTCTTTTCTTCATGAATTTAGTCTGAAATGTCCTCTCCGTGTCACACACACCAATCAATACACGTGTTGGGATTGCTCCCACCAGTGAGAGGCGGCACACACCGCGGGATATGTGCGGGAGGAGTTTTATTCATTGTCTTTAATCCTAGCAGTGGTGGCGATCAGCGACTTCTAGTCTGCAATAGTGCTGCGGGCAATCTGACACGAACTGTCACTGGATGGGAGGTAAATGAAGCTCCCGGTCACACTGGGTGCGGCTTGGCATGCGATTTGCGTGCCATATGACTTGAAAGTCACATGGCAAGTTGCACCCTATTCACAATTGCAGCGGTCGTGTCGGAGGGGGGCGGCGGTCGTGTCGGAGGGGGGCGGCGGTCGTGTCGGAGGGTGGGGGGCGGCGGGTCGTGTCGGCGTGGCTCTCACCTGGTCGGAGTCGCACCGATTGCCAGGTATCACATGACGACATTTGGTGGGATTTGCACAGATCTGTGCCGGGTGTTTTGCACCTCTGCATGGAGGGGGGCGGCGTGGTCGTGTCGGAGGGGGGCGGCGGTCGTGTCGGAGTGGGGGCGGCGCTGGTCGTGTCGGGAGGGGGGCGGCGGTCGTGTCGGAGGGGGGCGGCGGTCGTGTCGGAGGGGGGGCGGCGGTCGTGTCGGAGGGGGGCGGCGGGTGGTCGTGTCGGAGGGGGGCGGCGGTCGTGTCGGAGGGGGGGCGGCGGTCGTGTCGGAGGGGTGGCGGCGGCGGTCGTGTCGGCGTGGTTCTCACCTGGTCAGAGTCGCACCGATTGCCAGGTATCACATGACGACGTTTGGTGGGATTTGCACAGATCTGTGCCGGGTGTTTTGCACCTCTGTATGGGGGGGTTGGTGGGAGGAGGGGGGTGGGGTGGGGGGCTATAGGTGGGTCTTGGCATCTGATTCTTCGGATTGGTTGTTGGCTTCCTGTGGAGGAACTCGGAGGCCGGATGTCGGTTCTGATTGGCCTCTCCTGTCCTGAATTACTGACCAATCATTTAAAGCTTCATCTTACAAATGATATCCCAACCACAGCACCACCTGCTTGGAGTTTGCATGTTCTCCCTGTGCCTGTGCAGGTTTCCTCCAGGTACTCCGGTTTCCTCCCACACTCCAAAGACATGCTGGTAGGTGAATGGGCTCCTGTCTGCACTGTCCCTAGTGTGTGTGAATGTGAGTTAGGGACCTTAGATTGTACGCTCCTCGGGGGGGGGCCTGATGGGAATGTACATGGTGGTGGAATAAATCGATTGTATGGAGGTCGATCTCACAGAACGATTATATCATTTTTGGTCCTCCATACGAGCCGTGACCTGGTCAGTGTAATCTTATCACCCATTGGTCTATATTTAGCGGCCCCCCGGGAGGGGGAGGGGCTATATAACGGCTGACACTGGAGAGCGACCTTCCAGACACGGCTCAGGATCGAATCTCAGGAAGAACTTCAAGTCCATTCTATGCTAAAACCAGAGCCGAGTTCCGATTCTGGACATGTTCTACCCAGGGCAGGGGCTGTAGGCAGGTAGTGGGGCTCTGGGGAGGTTCTGGTGGGCAGGTAGGGGCTCTCAGGTAGTGGGGCTGGTGGGGGAGGGGCTGTAGGCAGGTAGTGGGGTGGGGGTTCTGGCGGAGGGAGGGGCTGTAGGCAGGTAGTGGGGCTCTCTAGGTAGGTTCTGGTGGGGGAGGGGCTGTAGGCAGGTAGTGGGGCTCTCTAGGTAGGTTCTGGCGGGGGAGGGGCTGTAGGCAGGTAGTGGGGCTCTCTAGGTAGGGGTGGGGGGGCTGTAGGCAGGTAGTGGGGCTCTCTAGGTAGGTTCTGGCTGGGGGAGTGGGGCTCTGTAGGCAGGTAGTGGGGCTCTCTAGGTAGGTTCTGGTGGGGAGGAGGGGCTGTAGGCAGGTAGTGGGGCTCTCTGGCGGGGGAGGGGCTGCTGTAGGCAGGTAGTGGGGCTCTCGTAGGTTCTGGGGGGAGGGGCTGTAGGCAGGTAGTGGGGCTCTCTAGGTAGGTTCTGGCGGGGGAGGGGCTGTAGGCAGGTAGTGGGGCTCTCCGTAGGTTCTGGCGGGGGAGGGGCTGTAGGCAGGTAGTGGGGCTCTCCGTAGGTTTCTGGTGGGGGAGGGGCTGTAGGCAGGTAGTGGGGCTCTCCGTAGGTTCTGGCGGGGGGAGGGGAGGGGCTGTAGGCAGGTAGTGGGGCTCTCCGTAGGTTCTGGTGGGGGAGGGGCTGTAGGCAGGTAGTGGGGCTCTGGGTAGCTACTGGTGGGGGAGGGGTTGTAGGTAAGTACATTGGGGTTCTAGGTAGGTTCCAGTGGGGGTATAGGTAGGTAGTGGGGCTCTAGGTAGGTTCTGGTGGGGGAGGGGTTGTAGGTAATGTAGGGGGGCTCTCGGTAAGATTCTGGTGGGGGAGGGGTTGGTATGTAGGGGGGGTAGGTAGATTCTGGTGGAGGGAGTGTAGGTAGGTTCAGTGGGGCTCTTGGTAGGTTCTGGTGGGGGTGAAGTGTAAAGAATTCCCCACTTGGGGGTG
>CATNWA010002263.1:0-24662 GCA_951230385.1 Staurois parvus
ATGGATCCATTTATGGAAACAAATAGATACAATGTTTCAACCGCTGTATGGAGTGAGTGTCCCAGAACTGTTAGAAATAGTCTAATTCTGACAGTTCTATGACATTCCCTCCATACAGCGGTTGAAACCGCTGTATGGAGTGAATGTCCCAGAACTGTCAGAAATAGACAGAAACTGTCACAGAACTGTCCTTCTTCTCATCCTTCTCCTTCTTCTCATCCTTCTTCTCATCCTTCTCCTTCTTCTCATCCTTCTCCTTCTTCTCATCCTTCTCCTTCTTCTCATCCTTCTCCTTCTTCTCATCCTTCTCCTTCTCCATCTTTCTCATCCTTCTCCTTCTCCATCTTCTCATCCTTCTCCTTCTGCTTCTCCTTCTCCTTCTTCTCATCCTTCTCCTTCTTCTCATCCTTCTCCTTCTTCTCATCCTTCTCCTTCTTCTCATCCTTCTCCTTCTCCTCATCCTTCTCCTTCTCCTCATCCTTCTCCTTCTCCTTCTCATCCTTCTCCTTCTCATCCTTCTCCTTCTCCATCTTCTCATCCTTCTGCTTCTTCTCATCCTTCTGCTTCTCCTTCTTCTCATCCTTCTCCTTCTCCTTCTTCTCATCCTTCTCCTTCTCCTTCTTCTTATCCTTCTCCTTCTCCTTCTTCTCATCCTTCTCCTTCTCATCCTTCTCCTTCTTCTCATCCTTCTCCTTCTCCTTCTTCTCATCCTTCTCCTTCTTCTCATCCTTCTCCTTCTTCTCATCCTTCTCCTTCTCCATCTTCTCATCCTTCTCCTTCTCCTTCTTCTCATCCTTCTCCTTCTCCTTCTCCTTCTCCTTCTTTTCATCCTTCTCCTTCTCCTTCTTCTCATCCTTCTCATCCTTCTCCTTCTTCTCATCCTTCTCCTTCTCCTTCTTCTCATCCTTCTCCTTCTCCTTCTTCTCATCCTTCTCCTTCTCCTTCCTCATCTCCAAGGGCATTTAAATTAAAGGTACAGTGTTCTGCACTAATTTAAAGGCTCTCTGAAGCCTAGAAACCCTTTTTATAAGTCATCTTCGTAGCGAATAAATTCGCATCGAATCGAATTTCATACTGGAATTCGCCAAATCAGCCGAATCGAATTTTTGAATACTTCGCTCATCTCTAACATTTTGGCCTAAATTTATGACGAAATTTGATTTTTAATTTTTTTACTGGACGTGTTTAATGGCAAAAAGTCCAAAATATAGTTTTTTTTTTTCTCAAAATTGTCAGTCTTTTTTTTTTTATAGCGCAGAAAATAAAAAACGCACAGGCAATCAAATACCACTGAAAGAAAACTCAATTTGTGGGAAAAAAAGGACGTAAACTTAATTTGGGTGCAGTGTTGCATGACTGCGCAATTGTAAGTTAAAATAATGCAGCGCCTTAATGCAAACCGCTTCTATAACTGCTTCCTGACTGCCCTGTAGCAGAAATACTGCTATAGGGCGGCCCGGGTGCGCAAAATAAGTATATATACGTGATTCGCACTCCCGTGGTTTTCACGCCCCTCCCAGCTAGCGTCAGATTGCCCGTCAGTACACCAATAATCACATTTAACCTCTTGATTTCCAGGAACACGCTCATACACAATAAGCCTCCATTGCCAATATAATGTCAATATCTTTGATCAGATCAGCACTATTCCAGTGTTCACATTAGTATAGAGTCCCCAAAAACACAGCGTTAGCGGGATCAGCTCCGGCACCTGCCAGCACCTGTGTTTAGCCCCTACGCTCACCCCCCCTTCTCCCCCAGCAAGTGCAGTGTCAGTAGGTCACTGTCACTTGATACATTGCACACACAAAATCGCAGTGTTCGCAGAATCAGGCCTGATCTCTGCTAGCACTTGGCGGTAAATTTTGATGTGCAGCAGAGTGCCAGTACTAGTGCTACTCTACCTTTTGGTGAACTGGCGAGCACCAGTGGCCTAGTACATCCTGGTATTTCACATACCAGCACTGCAGTATCACTTGGTGATGTGGCGAGTCCCATAAATGCAGTACAAGCTGTTGTGGTGGCGAGCACAAGTATTGTCCTGCAACCACCAAGAATTCGCACACAGGCCCATAGAGCCCCTAGTATACTTCCGGATGTGCTTGCAAATCCTGATTGGCAGACCAGAAATTCTGCAGCACCTGTACTTCCCCCATTCACTGCCCAACCTGGAATTCAGGTGGAACCAGCAAATTTAACTGCTCCCCTTGATTTTTTGGAGCTGTTTTTCATGGAAGATCTGTATACATTGATTGTGGATCAAAGCAATTTATATGCACAACAATTTATCACTGCTAACCCAAATTCAAACCTTGCCAGACCATTCGCATGGAAGCCCACTATGGTTTCCAAATTTACATTTTTTTTTGGGTCTAACCCTCAACATGGGCATTACTAAAAAAAATGAATTGCTGTTGTATTGGTCCACAGAACCGATTCATCATATGCCCATGTTCTCTTCTGCCATGGCCAGGCATAGATATGAGAGTATAATGTGTTTTATGCATTTCAACGACAATACACTGTGTCGTCCTCGGGGTTACCCTGAATTTGACCGGCTCCACAAAATTGGACCCCTTGTAAATCACCTTAACCAAAAATTTGCAGATGTCTATACTCCCCAGCAAATAATCTGCGTTGATGAGTCCCTTATTCATTTTTCTGGCCACCTTGCATTCAAACAATTTCTCTGCAGCAGGCGTGCCGGATATGGGGTCAAGATATATAAGACCTGTGAGAGGGTACCAGGCTATATATATAAGTTTCGGATTTATGAGGGAAAAGATAGTCACGTGGAGCTCCCCGGATGCGCAGACTACATGGGGAGCAGTGGCAAGATAGTTTGGGACTTGGTGTCATCCTTTTTCCACATGGGGTACCACTTATACATGGACACTTTTTATTCAGGCGTGCCTCTATTTAGACATTTGCACAATCTTGGAATTGGTGCATGTGGCACCGTGCGGCCTAATGTGTGCCCACCATTAGAAGTGGGTGGATGCAAGGCAGTATATTCTAATGGTGGGCATACCACACACTTTTTCGGGCAGAGATTTCTTTTTTTTTTTTTTTTCATTCAGCCCACAGGCTGTATAAAAAAAAAAGAACATAGCATATACAGTCAGGTCCATAAATATTGGGACATGGACACATTTCTAACATTTTTGGCTCTATACACCACCACAATGGATTTGAAATGAAACGAACAAGATGTGCTTTAACTGCAGACTGTCAGCTTTAATTTGAGGGCATTTACATCCAAATCAGGTGAACGGTGTAGGAATTACAACAGTTTGCATATGTGCCTCCCACTTGTTAAGGGACCAAAAGTAATGGGACAATTGGCTTCTCAGCTGTTCCATGGCCAGGTGTGTGTTATTCCCTCATTATCCCAATTACAATGAGCAGATAAAAGGTCCAGAGTTCATTTCAAGTGTGCTATTTGCATTTGGAATCTGTTGCTGTCAACTCTCAAGATGAGATCCAAAGAGCTGTCACTATCAGTGAAGCAAGCCATCATTAGGCTGAAAAAACAAAACAAACCCATCAGAGAGATAGCAAAAACATTAGGCGTGGCCAAAACAACTGTTTGGAACATTCTTAAAAAGAAAGGAACGCCACCGGTGAGCTCAGCAACACCCAAAAACCCGGAAGACCACGGAAAATAACTGTGGTGGATGACCGAATAATTCTTTCCCTGGTGAAGAAAACACCCTTCACAACAGTTGGCCAGATCAAGAACTCTCTCCAGGAGGTAGGTGTATGTGTGTCAAAGTCACCAATCAAGAGAAGACTTCACCAGAGTGAATACAGAGGGTTCACCACAAGATGTAAACCATTGGTGAGCCTCAAAAACAGGAAGGCCAGATTAGAGTTTGCCAAACGACATGTAAAAAAGCCTTCACAGTTCTGGAACAACATCCTATGGACAGATGAGACCAAGATCAACTTGTACCAGAGTGATGGGAAGAGAAGAGTATGGAGAAGGAAAGGAACTGCTCATGATCCTAAGCATACCACCTCATCAGTGAAGCATGGTGGTGGTAGTGTCATGGCGTGGGCATGTATGGCTGCCAATGGAACTGGTTCTCTTGTATTTATTGATGATGTGACTGCTGACAAAAGCAGCAGGATGACTTCTGAAGTGTTTCGGGCAATATTATCTGCTCATATTCAGCCAAGTACAATGGCCAAGTTAATCACCTGACCTGAATCCGATTGAGCATGCATTTCACTTGCTGAAGACAAAACTGAAGGGAAAATGCCCCAAGAACAAGCAGGAACTGAAGACAGTTGCAGTAGAGGCCTGGCAGAGCATCACCAGGGATGAAACCCAGCGTCTGGTGATGTCTATGTGTTCCAGACTTCAGGCTGTAATTGACTGCAAAGGATTTGCATCCAAGTATTAAAAAGTGAAAGTTTGATTTATGATTATTATTCTGTCCCATTACTTTTGGTCCCTTAACAAGTGGGAGGCACATATGCAAATTGTTGTAATTCCTACACCGTTCACCTGATTTGGATGTAAATACCCTCAAATTAAAGCTGACAGTCTGCAGTTAAAGCACATCTTGTTCGTTTAATTTCAAATCATTTGTGGTGGTGTATAGAGCCAAAAATGTTAGAATTGTGTCCATGTCCCAATATTTATGGACCTGACTGTACCTCCAACAAGGACCAGCGACGTACTGGTACATCACTGGAATTTGTATGGTTATACCAGGATGATGTCTACAGCTGCAGGCATCATCCTAGTATCATTTTTTTTCAGCCAGCGATGGGCTTTCATGTAAAAGCAATCCTAGTGGCTAATTAGCTGCAGAATTGCTTTTATAAGCAGCGGGAGACCATGCCCCCCTCCCTTGCTGCTTTCCACATCCTTATCGGGCAGTCCCGTGCCATCGGGGGGAACCTGAGAATGCAGCAGGTGTTTCTTCCAGCTGACCATAGAGCTGATTGGAGACCGGAATGGTGCCAATTATCTCTATAGTCTAAGAGATCAGAAGCCACGAGCATTTTATCACTTCAGTTTTGCATTTGTAAATTGTGAAAGCATCTGATCACACCGATCTTGGTTTGATTAGATAATGTAAGGAGACAGGAGATATCTAGAGTCTGACAGACCCCAGATTTCTTAAAAAATAATATATGACAATGCCCATTGATGTTATAGGGCATATTTGCATTGCCTGTGATAGCATTAAAAGTAGGATGCACCGAAATTTTGGTGGCCGAAACGTTTTAGGCAAAATTTAAAAAAGCACTGATACAGGTGCGAATAAACACCGCCCCCCGCCGCTCGCTCGGTAGTTCTCAGCCTTACCTGAGAAACCATCGAACGATTCCGATGCTGGGCATAGACATGAATGAAGGAAAGATGGCTTCCACTCATCTCTATGCCCTTGGAGGACCGGAGCAATGTCACTTCCGGCCATTTTTTTTTTTTAAAGCACTAGATCAATGCTTTTTTTTTTATCCCATGCTTTACATTGCAGAGGAGAGATGTGGGGTCTTATTGACCCCATATGTCTTCATAAAGAGGACCTGTCACTTATTATTTCAATCAAAAGGGATGCATTCATTTCTTGTGATAAGAATAAAAGTGATTAAAATTTTTTTAAAGGGACAGTGCAAAAAAAAAAATTAATTAAAAAGTAAAAGTTTAAAGTACCCCGGTCCCCCTGTGCTCGGCCGTAGTGGTGAATGCATACGTAGGCCATGCCTACATATGTAAATGGTGTTCAAACCACATACGTGAGGTATCACCACGAGCGTCAGAGCAAGAGCAATAATTCTAGCACTAGACCTCCTCTGTAACTTTACACTGCTAACCCGTAGAAATTTTTAAAGCATCACCCATGGAGATTTTTCAGTACTGCAGTTTTATGCCATTCCAAGAGTGTGCGCAATTTTAAAGCTTGACATGTTAGGTATCGATTAACTCGCCGAAACATCCTCTTTCATATTTTACAAAAAAATTGGGGTATATATTGATTTTTTTTGTTTCTTTTAATCAAAGTGTATGTTTTTTTTTAAAAAATATATATTAATTTTTAAAAACTTTGCATTTTCGGTTTCGGTTTTCGGCCAAGTGCATTTTGAATTTTCGTTTTCGGTTTTTGGCACCAGAATATTCATTTTTCGGTGCACCACTATTAAAAGTGATAAAAAAATATGAAATGGGGACAGTGTAAAATAATTTAAAAAATCAAAATAACAAAAAAAAAAAAACACCCTCACCACACCGCACACCTGTGTGCGAGCGTTGACCCTGTGCCAGTATGTAAACAGCGTTTGCGCCATGCATGTGAGGTATCGCCGGTGAACGTCAGATCAATGGGGAAGTAATTCTAGCACTAGACCTCCTCTGTAAATCTAAAATGGTAGCTTGTAAAGGCTTTTAAAGCGTTGTCTATGGATATTAAAAATGTATGCAGTATGTTGCCATTGCACGGGGCGTGCGCAATTTTAAAGCATGTCATGTTTGGTATCCATCATCTTTTATATTTTACCAAATAATTGGCCAATTTTTTTGTGCATTCAAAGTAAAACAAGTGTATTGTTTTAAAACAATTTGCGTTTGAAAAATTGCTGCGTGAGTACTATGTGACATAAAAAATTGAAGCACCCACCATTTTATTCACTAGGTTGTCTGCTTTAAAAAATATATATTGCTTTGGGGGTTCAAAGTATTTCCTAGCAAAAAATACAGATTTTTTTCATGTGAACAAAAAGTATCAGAAAAGACTTGGTCTTCAGGTGGTTAGAAGAGTGAATGATGTGTGGCATAAACGTTTTAATGCTGTGCATAAAATGCCCCCACCCCCCAAAACGACCCCATTTTGGAAAGTAGACACCCCAAACTATTTGCTGAGAGGCATGTTGAGTCAATAGAAGAATTTATTTTTTTACCACAAGCTATTAGAAAATGACAAAAAATAATAATTTATTTTTACTCAAAATTGTCACTTAAATGATTTATTGCTCACACATTCCATGATTATATGTGGAAATACACCCCAAGATACATTTTGATACTTCTCTCAAGTATGGGGGTACCACATGTGAGAGACTTTTTGGCAGTCTAGCCAAGTACAGGACCCCAAAATCTAGTAAGCACCTTCAGTCTTTAACCACTTCCACACCGGACACTTTTTTACCCCCTTCCTGTCCAGGCCAATTTTCAGCTTTCAGCGCTATCACACTTTGAATGACAATTGTGCGGTCATGCAACACTGTGCCCATATGATTTTTTAGCATTTTTTGAGACAGATAAAGCTTTATTTAGTAGTATTTGGTAGTATTTATCCACCACTGGGATTTTAATTTTTTTTTGCTGTGTAAACCAAAAATTTTGAAAAAATGTGTTTTTCTTATAAAAGTTTGCGAATAAATAGTATTTCACCATAAATCTTGGCCAACATTTATTCCATTATATTTTTAGTAAAAAAAAAATAACCCAAATTAGTTTATAACTAAAAATTATAATTTTTAAACTTTTTTTTACATTTTTTTAATATTATTTATTTATTTATTTTTTTACATACTGTCACCCTAGCAGTACAGTGTCACCATGGTGACACTGTACTACTTGTGGGGGTGATGAAGATTTTTTTTTTTTTTTTACACTGATTGCTTTTTTACCCATAAAGGATGTAAAAAAAGCAATCATTTCTCCTTCTCTCTAGCTGCATTCTTGCAGCCATTGAGAACTACTGAGTGAGCTGTGATTGGGCACAGCTTTTCACATGGTACAAGGCTGTTGTGAATAGCCTTGTACCATGTGACCTCTGTGATCATTCACAGATTTCACACGTAGTAAGCAATGATGTCACAAGTGACATCTTGCTACTACTCTGCATGTGATCACTGATTTGCCAATCAGTGATCACATGATCGGGACCTCGTACAGAGGTCCTGTCCGACGATCGGTGTTCCACTGTGTCCAGAGGACACAGCGGGCACCGGATCGCGGTGCTGCACGTTCCCAGGGAGCGCGCACAAGCAGAGTTCGGGGAGGCCATTTATAAACGGCCACCCGACCCTGCACTGCCACCGTCCGGCCGTTTATATACAACGGCCGGACGGGAGGTGGTTAAAAAGGGCTTTATTTCCTCATTACACTTCTTGATTACCTATCACAGCTTCGGAGGCCCTGAAATGCCAGAATAGCACCAACCCCCCCCCCCCCCCAAATGACCCCTTTTTGGAAAGTAGACACCCCAAGGAATTTGATAAGAAGCATGGTGAGTATTTTGCAGATATCGTTTGTTGCCACAAGTTTTTGGAAAATGAAGAAAGAAAACAAAACCATATTTTTTCTTTTCTTTTTCTATATTTCAAAACTTTGTGAGAAAAAAATGAGATCTGCAAAATACTCACCATGCCTCTTTTTAAATTCCTGGAGGTGTCTACTTTCCAAAAAGGGGTCATTTGGGGGGGAGGGGTTGATGCTATCCTGGCATTTCAGGGCCTCTGAAACTGTGATAGGTAGTGAGGAAGTGAAATGAGGAAGTTACGTACCTTCAGGCTTTCAAAGTGGTCATTGGATTTCAGGCTCCTGTATGTGGCTAGGCTCCCAAAAAGTCTCACACATGTGGTATCCCCATACTCGTTAGAAGTAGCAGAATGTATTTTGGGGTGTAATTCCACATATACCCATGGATTGTGTGAGAAATAAATCATTTAATTGACAACTTTCTGTAAAAAAAAAATGTTTTTGTCATTTTTCAAAAACTTATGGAAAAAAAAAAAATATTCCTTGGACTCAATATGCCTCTCAGCAGATAGCTTAGGGTGTCTACTTTCTGAAAAGGGGTCATTTGGGGGTGTTTGTTACTGTCCTGGTATTTTAGCACCTCAAGAAATGTGATGGGCAGTCAGAAAGTAAAAGCTATGTAAATTCCATTATCTATACCATAGTTTGTAGATGCTATAAGTTTCACACAAAGCAGTCAATATACACTTATTGGGATTTTTGAAATCAAAAACATGTAGCAGAACACATTTTGGCCTAAATTTATGACAAAATTTGAGTTTTATTGGATATTCTTTATGATAGAAAATAAAAAATATTGTTTTTAAAAAAAAAAAGTTTTCAAAACTTTTTTTGTTTATAGCGCCAAAAATAAAAAGTGCACAGGTGATCAAATACCACCAAAAGAAAGCTCTATTTGTCTTAAAAAAGGAAGTAAATTTAATGTATGTACCGTATTGCAAGACCGCGCATTTGTCAGTTAAACTAGTGCAGTGCTGAATAGCAAAAAAATGGCTTTCACACAAAGCAATCAATATACACTTATTGGGATTTTTTTTTACCAAAAACATGGAGCAGAATACATTTTGGCCTAAATTTAAGACTAACTTTGAGTTCACTATATATTTTTTATAGCCGAAAGTAAAAAATATTGTTTTTCTTCAATATTTTTGTCTTTTTTTGTTTATAGCGAGAAAAATAAAAAGCACACAGGTGATCAAATACCACAGAAAATAAAGCTCTATTTGTGTGAAAAAAGGACATAAATTTCGTTTGGGTACAGCATTGCATGCAATTATCAGTTGAAATGGTGCAGCGCCGAATAGCAAAAAGAGTGCTGCTAATTAAGAGGGGTAAATCCTCTGGATGGAAAGTGGTTAAGGAGCTTTGGTTTATGACTATATAAGGTAAACATTGGATTAAAGGCAACCTAATGCAAGGATCTGGATTAATAAAGGAGCAGAACAAATATGTTTTAATTTCTTACGCAAAGGCTTGTATGAAGTAAATCATAGGATAATGTGCAAAGAGCATTACTACTTAGTAGAGAATTAGCTTTCGTTGCTCCCCACTGTTCTAAATAATGAAAAGTGAAATTTGTTTTCTGTGAGTCATTAAGGATCTTTAAGCCCACATATGTGATTGACACATATGATTAAAATTCTGGCACTCGAAGATCATAGGTATGTCTCTGCCTTGAAGAACTTTGCAAATTGCTTGAATGTTTTCCATTCTGTTGTCATATGGGCTTTCATAGGTTTTATGCTTCTGGGTAGCATAGCTGAGTTGATGTCAGGGGCGGACTGACAACTCATGGGGCCCTCTGGCAAAAGGTGATCATGGGGCCCCTGTGTCCTCACTCACACTCAAACCACACCCAAAAAAGCCTATGAAAAAGACTATAAAAGGTACCAGGGGCATCTCATGGGGCCCCCTACTGACCCTGGGCCCTCGGGCAATGCCGAGAGCCCGAATGGTCAGTCTGCCCCTGGTTGATGTACAGATTCAGGTAAAGCCTCCTCCCATTTGTACAGTACAGGCAAAACTATGGGCCATACTCAAGGCTAACATATTAACCAACTCATGTTGGTTAGCTAAATATTGTAATGTTCTACCCTTAGCCCACTTAGCCTACTTCTCCCTCCATGTACCCCACATATATATTCATATACATATATATGCCTTAAATCCATATTTCTGCTAGCCACTGGTTTTCAGTCCTGCTGAGTGTGGCACTGATGTTAGGTGTCAGCCCTGCTCTCTTCAGAGTTGTATTGTGAGCCCAAGCTAACATGATGACACTCCCTCAGGAGCTGAGTAGGTGAGAATGGCAGTTAAAGCTGTTTTGTTTGTTTGTTTTTTACTCTGCTGGACTATTAATTTTAGTTTATTTCCTAAAACTGGAAATCTGCCTTAAATATAATCATTTCCATGTAAAAATGTGATTATGCAGGCAACCTAGGAGGTATGGTAATACCTATGCAAATAATAAGTTGCATAGCTGCATTGTGCCTTTATCAACCAAATCCACTGCAGCTTCTCATTAAAATTTACAAAGCCTGCTGGCTGTCTAAATCCCCCACTCGTCCACTCCTCGCTGCTGTAAGCACTTGCAGACCAGCTCAGCCAGGGGCTGTGTGTGCCTGCTCACTTTCTTTCTCTTCCCTTTTCATGATGCACTGCTGACTGTGAGTGGAGTGACTCTGTGTGAAATTCTCTCACTCCTTTCTTTACTCCCCCCCCAGTGGACCAATCAATGGGAGGATCATGACACACATGTGGTCCTTAAAGGAGTGCTGTAAATTGAAGGCTATGGGGTGGCAAACTACAAGGACCAGAATTCTCTGTATGCAGAGGAGAGAGGACAGAATTTTTCCCAGGCAATTTACCGGGGATCTGGGCAATCTAGGAAGGGGAGCCAGAGGGTGCAGAATTGTTGCTGGAGTCTGTACACCACACCAGAAAGACCAGAGCCTCTGTGGAGTCCGGGTTGCCCTTTCAGTGTTCTGTGGGACTGGAGAGAGAGTTGACTTATTGCTGTGATTGCTGTGCTGACACCAGAGACACTGAAAGTTCTCCTGCCATGCTGAGACCCAAAGCTGGAGGGACCAGTTACTATGTGTGCCTACAGCCAGTGAGAGCTTGATCATGACAACCGAGCCTTCTGTGTCAACTGACCACCAAGTATATAGGACCGTATCCGTTGCATAACAGCAGTGGTTGAATGGAACAATCCAGCCTAATACTGTCTTGCCCACAGTTAATGCCAATAGAGACAGCTCCTTAGCCACCCATCAGCCAGCTATTGGGTGCAGCCTTTAAGGAACATGCACCACTTTGCAGATTGGCCCCAACGATAGCTGGATTAGTACTGCTAAATAGGCACCAGGAACTCTGTCGGGAACATACACACACCCTACTATTTACATTGTATCCATAGAGTGCACTCGAAGACATTTCTTTAGGTTAGTTAATGTTGATATATTTCCTATTGTTTATAATAAAATTCAGTTTAACTTTATTGCAGTCAGTCAATTGCCATATTATAGGTCAGTGTTTACCTTATTTAATATAGCATCTTTAATTGTGTTCAGTTACCTATCTACTGGTTTATGCATGAGTTTGACTTGTCTTACCACAATATTCTTACTTTATCTAACATCCAGCAGTCTTTGGCCTATTTTCTAGATGCTAATATGGTGTACTTTAAGGAGTCATGGCAGAACAGAGGACCCAACAAACCAAGCGTCTTCCCCGGGGGTAGCTCTACAAGTATTGTAAAGTTTAAAACTCTTTTTACCTTAATGCATTCCCTGCATTAAAGTAGAAATACCCCACTACCTGTTCTACCCACTGCAACCCTCAAAACATACTTGACTCCTGTCACCACTCCAGTGCTGTCTCAGCAGCAGTACTGCTCCTTTCACTTCCTGGTCTCAGAGACACTATTGCTGTCAGTCAAACTCATTTAACCACCTCAATACAGGGCAATTTTACCCCCTTCCTATCCAGACCAATTTTCAGCTTTCAGCGCTTTCACATTTTGAATGATAGTAATGCAACATTGTGCCTAAATGAAAGTTTTGTCCTTTTTTCACCCAAATAGAGCTTTCTTTTAGTAGTATTTAATTTTTCTTTATAAATTTTTGTCAAAATTTACACTGCTACATTGCTGTGGTAAAAATAACCCAAATTTGTGTATATTATTTTGTCTGTGTGAAAGTTATAGAGTCTACAAGCTATGGTACCAATCATTGAATATTGATTACACCTGATGTACTGAAGGCTTATCTCATTTCTTGAGACACTAACAAGCCTCCAAATCACCCCTTTTTGGAAAGTAGACATTCCAAGGTATTTAGTGAGAGGCATAGTAAGTTTTTGGAAGCTGTAATTTTGTCCCACAATTCATTTGGAAATGAAGAAAGTAAATAAAATTATTTTTTTTTTTTTTACACAATTGTTATATTAACAGGTTATTTCTCTCTCACGGCATATGCATACTTGCAATTACAGCCCAAAACACATTATACTGCTTCTTCTGAGTATGGGGATACCACATTTGTGAGACTTTTTCACAGCCTAGCCACATAGAGAGGTCCTACATGCAAGGAGCACTGTCAGGTGTTCGTTCTAGGGGCATAAATTACACGTTTAATTTCCTGACTACCTATTACATTTTTGAAGGCCATGGAGCACCAGGACAATGAAATTACATACAAAATGACTGCATTTGGAGAAGCAAACACCCTAACGTATATTCTGTGAGGCATACTGAGTCTTTTGAACATAACATTTTTTTCCCACAAGTTTTTGGAAAATGTGGAAAGAAAATGAAAACGTATTTTTTTTTACACAAAGTTGTCCCTTTATAACATATTTCTAACACATATTATGTACATACCAATAAATACACCCCAAAATACATTCAGCTACTCCTCCTGAGTATGAGGATACCACATATGTAAGATTTTTCCACAGCCTGGCCACATACAGGGACCCAAGATCCAAATAGCACCTACAGGCATTCTAGAGGCAGAAATTACACATCTAATTTCCTGACTACCTATCATATTTTTTAAGGTCCTGGAGAACCAGGTCAGCAACAGCAAAAGGAATTGTCCAGGCAACAGGCAGAGACATGGTGAGCACAGGCAAAGTATTGGTCCTGGCAGTAGGCAGGAACATGGTCCATAAGCAGGCAGTACCAGTAGCAGGCAGTGGCGTGGTCAGTTCAGGTTGCAAGCAGAGGCAAGGTTAACAGGCCAGGGTCAGATGGCAGCATGCAGAAACATCAGGCTTAGGGACTCAGTCAGGTAAGACCTGGACATGGAATAGAGGCTTCTTCCCACCCAAATCTCTTAGAAGCCTCCGGTCTGCAGACCCTAATACGAGAATTACAAAACCCAGAGAAAGCCAAAAACCTTAATTTTCTCCACTCTGAAAAAACTATTCTGGAGCCCCTCATATACTTGAGACCCATGTGTTGTCTTGAATCCCACTAGTACAGTGGCAGGGCAAAAGATCACTTCAGGAGGCAGGCAAAAAGCATGGTCAATTAACAGGCCAAGGTCAATTCACTTGGGAGGCAGGCAGAGGCATTGTCAATAAACAGTCCAGGATCAGTTCAGGTGGCAAGCAGAGGCATTGTCAATAAATAGTCCAGGTCATATAGGAAAATAGCAGATAGTGGACACTGGAAAATATCTTCACTTCACATATACTTCTCTAATAGTGTAGGGATGTGTGATAGATCTGGAAGCACTCTCCAATACAGAGCCCAGGCTGGGAAGGACATTGGGGACAGTAGTATTGGGTGTCATGGTGAATTCCATTACTGGAACATTTGTTGGGGGGTTTGCAGCCTGTTTGGGTAAGAGGGAGGATATCAGGGAAATGCCTCTCATGGAGTCTGGTTACTGAGTCAGAGCAAATGTGTTCAGGCCATGTGGATAGAGAAAAGCTGTAACATTGTCCTCTTGGTATTTCAGGTAGGTTAGGGATCTTTGTGTGCACTTAAAATAGATGGCATGCAATTGCACATAGCTAACTGAAACAAGTAGATGGCAACCTTTTATACCAATAAATTGATCTCCTGGTGGCTAAGTAGGGTTGTAGCATCTGGTTGTTCATCCCCCCCCCCCCCCACCCCCCCCCCCCCCCCCCCCCCCCCCCCCCCCCCCCCCCCCCCCCCCCCCCCCCCCCCCCCCCCCCCCCCCAAAGAACTAGTTATAGCCGTGTATGCATTTTGTTTTCTGGACGCGACCTTGTCTTGTTTGAAGTCTCACCAAGGTGTCATCATGAATTGAGGAAAGGATATAGATATCTGTTTTATCCCTCTACTTTAGGGCTAGTATCTCTTCATTCCGCAAACTGACTGTTTCTCCCCTGGTTTAGTTTTGTTGTGACCAATCTTTGTGGGAAGCCCTTGCAGTTGGTCTTTAGAGGTGGCGGAATAGTGGGAGAGTTGTGTAGAAATTATCTACATACAGATGGTAACCCTTCTCGAACATAATTACATAGTTAGTCTGGCTGAAAAAAAGACAAAAGTCCATCCAGGTCAACCATTACAAAATAAAATAAAAAATGCCTACACCCACAGTTAATCCAGAGGAAGGCAAAAAACCCAGCAAAGCATGATCCAATTTGCTCCTGCAGGGGAAAAAACTCCTTTCTGATCACCCGATAGGCTATCGGATATTCCCTGGATCACCCTTACCTATAAATGTTAGTATCCAGTTATTTTCTGTGTATCCAAGAAAGCATCCAGGCCTTTTTTAAAGCAATCCACTGAGCTGACCAGAACCAACTGTTGAAGGAGTCAATTCCACATTTTCACAGCTCTTACTGTGAAGAAACCTTTCCGTGTTTGGAGATAAGATTTATTTTCCTCCAGACGTAAAGAGCGCCCCCTTGTCCTCTGTGATGACCTCAGGGTGAATAACTCTACACCGTGTTCACCATATGAACCACTTTTGTATTTATACATTTTGATCATATCCCCCCTTAATCTCCTCTTCTCAAGAGCGAATAAATTCAATTCCTCTAATCTTTCCTCATAGCCGAGCTCCTCCATGCCTCTTATCAGTTTGGTTGCTCTTCTCTGTACTTTCTCCAGTTCCCCAATGTTCTTTTTGTGGATTGGTGCCCAAAATTGAACTGCCTATTCCAGATGAGGTCCCACTAATGATTTGTACAGGAGTAACATGATATCTCTCTTTCTGGAGTCTATACCTCTTTTATTACAAGAGAGGATTTTGCTCGCTTTAAAAACCGCAGCTTCGCATTGCATTTCAATATTAAGCTTGTGATCTACCAGAATCCCCAGCTCCTTCTCCACCATTGATTCCCCCAGTTGCACCCCCCTAGTATGTATGATGCATGCATATTCTTACCCCCAAGTGCATAACCTTACATTTATCAATATTAAACATCATTTGCCACATAGCTGCCCAATTAAACAGTGCATTGAGGTCGGCTTGTAAATTGGAGACATCTTGTAAGGACGTTATTCCACTGCACAGCTTGGGGTCATCTGCAAAGACTGAAATGGTATTTATAATCCCAGACCCTATATTGTTTATAAATATATTAAAAGTAAGGGTCCCAACACTGAACCTTGGGGTACACCACTGACAACCCTAGACCATTCAGAGTATGAATTATTAACCACTACTCTCTGAATACGATCTTTTAGCCAGTTTTCTATCCATTTACATACAGATTTTTCCAAGCCCGTAGACTTTACCTTACACATTAGCCATGTGTGGGGAACTATGTCAAGCGCTTTTGCAAAAGCCAAGTATACCACATCCACCGTCACCCCTCTGTCCAAGGTTTGTTCACCTCCTCATAAAAAGAAATCAGATTTGTTCTACAGCTTCTGTCTTTCATGAATCCATGCTATCTGTTGCTTACAAATTGTTTTCTAGCAAGAACTCATCTATGTGGTCTTTTATTAAACTCTCCAGTGTCTTCCCAACTATAGAAGTCAAACTAACAGGTCTATAATTACTTGGTAAAGATTTTGACCCCTTTTTAAATATTGGCACCACATTGGCCTTATGCCAATCCAGTGGTACAATGCCAGTCATTAAAGAGTCCCTAAAAATGAGAAACAATGGCTTTGAAATGACAGAGCCCAATTCTTTAAGGACCTGTGGGTGTATGCCATCCAGTCAAGGTGCTTTATTCACCTTTATTCTGTCTAAATATTTTTGGATCATATAATTTGTGAGCCAATGTGGATCATCTGGAGCTGTGACAATACCATGCCCATTATGGACATGCTCCTTTCTATAGAAAGAGCTGATGAAGGTATTTAATACATTTGCCTTCTCTTTGTCCCCAGTAACACACTCTACATTTGTAAAGGGCCTACATGCTCGGATCGGACCTTTTTACTATTAATATATTTGAATAATTTTTTGGGGTTAGTCCTGCTATCTTTTGCAATCTGTTGTTCATTTTTAATTTTTGCAGCCTTTTTTTCCTTTTTGCATATTGTTATATTCTTTGTAATGTTTAAACAATGATAAACAACATTTTTATATTTAATAAAAGCTCTTTTCCTATTGTCTATAGCTTTTTTAACTTTGGCCGTAAGCCGCATAGGTTTGATTTGTAGCCTTTTAAACTTGTTGCCCATGGGAATATATTTTGCTGTTTGTTCACATACAGTCTTTTTGAAGAACTCCCATTTCTGTATTGTGTTCATTGATGCCAATATTCTCTCTCAGTCTAAGTCTTGGAGAGCAGCTCTCAGCCTTGGAAAATTAGCTCTCTTAAAATTGAGCATTTGTATGTTTCTTGTATGTGCTTGCTGTTTACAGCTAACAATAAACAAATTCATGTTATGGATGGCAGAGTGGCTTAGTGGTTAGCACGTCTGATTGCAGTAAATGGGTCATGGGTTCGATTCCCGACCATGGTGCCTCCTGCATGGAGTTTGCATGTTCTCCCTGTGCTTGTGTGGGTTTCCTCCGGGCACTCCAAAGACATGCTGGTAGGTTAATTGGATCCTGACTAAATTGGCCTGAGTATGTGTATGTATGCATTCATGTTAGTTAGGGACCTTAGATTGTACACCCCTTGAGGGTTAGGGACTGATGTGAATGTACAATATATATGTAAAGCGCTGTGTAAATGGACAGCGCTATATAAGTACCTGAAATATATAAATAAATGTTATGGTCACTGCTACCTAGATGTTCTTTTATATGGACATTTGTAATATGCTCTAAGCTCTGCATGGTTTGAGATTACCAGAGGTTCAATAGATTGCCAAACAATTTTGCCACTTTTCCCCATGTAGGGCACTCAGGGGAGTCATGCTGGCTGTCCTTTCCCTCAAAAAGTTTGAAGTTGTAGGTATATCCTGTGGCCCTGCCACATGCCTTGTAGAATTTTACCCTATATTTGGCCTGTTTACTAGGGATGTACTGTTTATTGCCAAGCCTCCCGTTGAAGTGGACTAGGGATTCATCCACACAAATATTGTTGTCGGGAGTAAACATTTCCTTGAGGGTACAGCAAAAAAAGTTGCTTTATGGTTGAATTTTGAACAGTTTGTCATAATCAGAGTGATTTTCAGGAGGGCACTGGGTATTGTTATTGAAATGTAAAAACCTCATTACCATCTCATAGCGTGTTCTGGACATACAGGATGAATAGGCTGGCATATGATGTATAGGTTGGGTGGACCAGTAGGCATGGAATTCATTTTTTTTGTCAGTCCCATGTTCAAAGTAAGCTCAAGAAAAAATTTAAATTCCTTCACAGTGAGGGGTTTCCACACAAATGGGCGGACATATGATGAATTAGGATTGCTGGAAATATATTGACTGGCATACAAAAAAAAATAAATAAAATGAAAAAAAAATAAATTGGGGTAACATTTTATGCTTGTATCTGTGGGCCTGGCTGTGCTGTAAAAGGGGGAATTGTAAATTCTGGCGAATTAGCAGGCAGCCATGTGGGATGAGGATTTGACACTGGTACGCTGTGAAAGATGAGGATTTGACACTGGTACGCTGTGAAAGATGAGGATTTGACACTGGTACGCTGTAACAGAAGTAAATTTGACTCTGGTACACTGTGACAGATGTCGATCATTAGCATGCTGTGACAGATGTGACTTTGACACTGGCATACTATGACAGATGTAGATTTGACACTGGTATGCTGTGACAGATGTGTGGAGGGACACTACCTGGGTGATCATGGTAGTGTAGTGCTTGAAAACTCACTGTTTATTTTGCTGGCAACACAGATCGGCTCTGCTTCTCCTCACTGGTGGGCTCTGAGTGAGGAGAAGCCAATCAACTGACAGGCAGCCGTGTTTACATTACATGATGGCTGTGATTGAAGACAACCATCATGTGATCAGAAGGGCCAATCACAGAGCCCTTCTGCTGAGCGGTGTTGTGCTGTGTCCAGGGGACAAAGGCACACCGAGCGCAAAGCAGCTGCGTGGTAAAACGGCCACGTGCACACCTACATTCTGAGGGACATACAGGAACATCCCCTTAGAACAAAGCTCCCACCTGGTTGTTTAAGTGCAGTGGCCAGGTGGGAAGCAGTTAAGAAAGGAGCAGGGGTGTGGCTAACCAAAGCTGTGTGTGTCTACAGAGGAACAAAGACTGGCTCAAGAGGGCATGAATATGGGTGCCTCCATAGCACCCAACTTGCTAACAAGGCACCTGGAGGATGGAGGAGTGGGAGATTGATAAAGGACCGCTCTATGTAATATCATTGCACACAGCAGGTCAGTATAAAAGCTTTTTTTTTAATTTTAACCTCCCCAAAAATGTATCCTTTAGTATCACTTTAATAAAATATGATAATAGCAGAATACAAAGTTTATCATCGTTGGCATTTTCATTCTTTGTATAAAAACTCAACAGTTTTTTATATGCACTGTGCTGACATTTAAAATGATTGTAGCCTCCCTAGCGGTCTGATTATGTCAGTATTTCTGTGCTCAAAGCGGTACATCTTTTTGCATGGAAATATGTAGTTTTTTTATTGTAGACCTGTAATTTTTAGGAATAACTCACTGAAATCTGTGTCCGAACAAGAGTCTATTAAACATCCCGGGTATGATAAAATTTGAAACACGAAATCATAAATTATAATTTAATAAATAATCATAAAAAATAATAATAATATAATAATTAGAGATGAGCAAAGTATTCAAAAATTCGATTCGACTGATTCGGCGAATTCGTGGGAAATATTCGATTCGAGTCGAATATATTCGCTGTGAATTTAACTTAAAAAAGGGTGTTTCTAGGCTTCAGAGAGACTTAATATTAGTGCAGAACACTGTACCTTTAATTTAAATGCCCTTGGAGTCTGCTGGGGAAGAGAAATAATACTGTCAGTCAGTATGACATGCAGATGAGTGCCGTCGATCTTAGAATCACCGCACACTTCACTCATTTGGCCAGTCACGGGGCCAAAACCAGTGTTTGGAGCCACAGTGTGGCGGTGGAGGCAGCAGCAATGGGAGGCCATACAGCAACCTATGACAAAATGGAAACCAGCAGGAGTGTGAGGAGACCTCAAAGTGGCACATGGCAGAGTGGGAGCAATGGGAGACGGTACAGGGACCCATGTCACACTGTGGACCCAGCAGCAGCGTGAGTGACGAGGCGGTACGGGGGCCCATGGCAGATTTGGGGCCTGGCAGCACCTATGGGAGGCCTGTAATCTGCCAGCACCCTATGTCAAAAAATGTAACACACCAGCAGTGTGTGAGGAGACCTGAAAGTGGCACATGGCAGAGTGTGGCGATGGAGACAGCAGCAATGGGAGGCCGTACAGGGACCCATGAGAGACTCTGGACTTGGCAGCAACATGAGGAGGCGGTATAGGGGCCCATGGCAGATTAGGGGCCTGGCAGCAGCTATGGGAGGCCCGTATTCTGCCAGCACCCTATGACAAAAAATTGAACACACCAGCAGTGTGTGAGGAGACCTGAAAGTGGCACATGGCAGAGTGTGGCGATGGAGACAGCAGCAATGGGAGGCCGTACAGGGACCCATGAGAGACTCTGGACCTGGCAGCAGCATGAGGAGGCGGTATAGGGGCCCATGGCAGATTAGGGGCCTGGCAGCAGCTATGGGAGGCCCGTAATCTGCCAGCACCCTATGACAAAATGGAACACACCAGCAGTGTGAGGAGACCTGAAAGTGGCACATGTTTGGGGCATGATTCATGGCGGATTTAGTCAGTTGTGTCAGGAACTGGTGGTTTGAAATCCAGACTAATCCACGCCTGATTCATTTTCACAAACGTGAGTCTCTCCACACTTTGGGTGGACAGTCGTGTCCTCCGCGGAGTTACAATACCTCCTGCCGCACTAAACACGTGCTCCGATGCCACGCTACTGGCCGGGCATGACAGCCTTTCAAGGGCAAATTCAGCTAGTTGGGGCCAAAGGTCAAGTTTCGTTGCCCAGTAGTCAAGGGGATTGTCTACCTCGGTTGGCAGGGTGCTGTCCAAGTAGGCCTAAGCCTGTTGTTTGAGGTCCTGCTCCAGGTCCACCTGATGCTGCTGCTGCTGCGGCTGGTTAGTAGTTTCCTCACTGCGCTGGTGAAGAAAGCTACTCATCATCGACTGCAGACTGAGGCAGCCGCTGCTGGTGGAGCTGCCACTGCTCCTACCACCCCACCCCTCCCCTGCTGCCATGGCAGCGGAACGCGAGTGCACAGGGCCCACAGTGTCTGAGGATGGACGTTGGCGCAGAAAGGCAGAGACCAACTGACTACATAGGTGGTTTTTATAGTACGTTATTTTGGCCTCCCTCTCAGCAGGTGTGAAAAAGGCCACCATTTTTGAACGGAAGCGAGGGTCCAACAAGGTGGACAGCCAAAAGTCATCCCTCTGTCTGATGGTTATTATTCGGCTGTCGCTACGCAAGCAAGCGAGCATGCTATGGGCCATTTGTGCCAAGGAATGCGAGGGACATACTCCCTGCCTCCATCTCCACAGCATACTGCCACGGTGCGTCTGGGTCCTCTGTCTCCTCCTCCTCCTCCTCTACCAGATGCTCCTGCTCCTCCACTCCTGTCCGCTGCTGAGTGTGGAAAAACCACCTATTTCACTCAATAATTCCTGAGCACCAATGTCCTCCTCCTTACCTCCTCCTCTTTTCCTGTCCTGCCCCCACAGGGGTCATGTGGCGTTGAGATCTGTGTGCCATCCGTCTACCGCACCCTGAACAGCCATTGTTAACAGCATTTGTGTTCCAGGACGTGCAACAGAGGAATGACGTCGTTCATACCCATAGTCCTGCCGACTCACGAATAGCGTGGCCTCCTCAAAGGGCCTGAGCAAGCGCAGGTGTCACGCATGAGCTGCCAATGGCTGACATCTAGTTTAGTTACACAGGGAGTACCTTTATCCGCGACACAGATTTTAACATCAGAAATCTGTGATGGGCTTTTCGCTGTTCGTAAAGGCGGTCTAACATATGTAGGGTTGAATTCCACCTTGTTGCAACGTCACAGCATGAGGAGTCGGTAACACCAGCAGTGGTGAGGAGACCTGAAAGTGGCACATGGCAGAGTGTGGCGATGGAGACAGCAGCAATGGGAGGCCGTAATGACCCATGACACACTCTGGACTTGAACAGCAGCATGAGGAGGCGGGGTTGGGTATAGGGACCCATGGCAGATTAGGGGCTTGGCAGCAGCAGCTATGGGACGGGCCCGTAATCTGCCAGCACCCTATGTCAAAAAAAAAATTGAACACACCAGCATGTGTGAGTGGACCTGAAAGTGGCACATGGCATGAGGAGACTCTGGCAATTCCTGGCCAGCAGCATGAGGAGGCGGTATAGGGGGCCCATGGCAGATTAGGGGCCTGGCAGCAGCTATGGGAGGCCCGTCGTAATCTGCCAGCACTGGCCTATGTCCAAAAAATTGAACACACCACAGCAGCAGTGTGAGGAGACCTGAAAGTGGCACATGGCATGAGAGACTGTGGACCTGGCAGCAACGCAGCAGGAGAGGATTGCGGTACTAGGGGTCCCATGGCAGATTAGGGGCCTGGCAGCAGCTATGGGAGGCCCGTAATCTGCCAGCACCCTATGTCAAAAAATTGAACACACCAGCAGTGTGTGAGGAGACCTGAAATTGGCACATGCAGGAGTGTGGCGATGGAGACAGCAGCAATGGGAGGTTGTACAGGGACCCATGAGAGACTGTGGACCTGGCAGCAGCATGAGGAGGCGGTATAGGGGCCCATGGCAGATTAGGGGGCCTGGCAGCAGCTTGGGAGGCCCGTAATTGCCAGCACCTATGACAAAAAATTTAACACACCAGCAGTGTGAGGATGCTGAAACGTGGCACATGGCAGAGTGTGGCGATGGCGACAGACCAGGCAATGGGAGGCCGTACAGGGGACCCTGAGGAGACTTCATCTGGACCTGGCAGCAGCATGAGGAGGCGGTATAGGGGCCCATGGCAGATTAGGGGCCTGGCAGCAGCTATGGAGGCCCGTAATCTGCCAGCACCCTATGTCAAAAAATTCAAACACACCAGCAGTGTGTGAGGAGACCTGAAAGTGGCACATGGCAGAGTGTGGCGATGGAGACAGCAGCAATGGGAGGCCGTACAGGGACCCATGAGAGACTCTGGACTTGGCAGCAGCATGAGGAGGCGGTATAGGGGCCCATGGCAGATTAGGGGCCTGGCAGCAGCTATGGGAGGCCCGTAATCTGCCAGCACCCTATGTCAAAAAATTGAACACACCAGCAGTGAGGAGTGTGAGGAGACCTGAAAGTGGCACATGGCAGAGTGTGGCGATGGAGACAGCAGCAATGGGAGGCCGTAAACAGGCACCCATGAGAGACTCTGGACTTGGTTTGCGGCAGCAGCATGAGGAGGGCGGTACAGGGGCCCCATGGCAGATTAGGGGCCTGGCAGCAGCTATGGGAGGCCCGTAATCTGCCAGCACCCTATGTCAAAAAAATTGAACGCACCACCAGCAGTGTGAGGAGACCTGAAAGTGGCACGCAGAGGGTGTGGCGATGGAGACAGAATGGGGAGGCTGGTACGGGACCCATGAGAGACTCTGGTGGCAGCAGCATGAGGAGGCGGTATAGGGGCCCATGGCAGATTAGGGGCCTGGCAGCAGCTATGGGAGGCCCGTAATCTGCCAGCACCCTATGTCAAAAAATTGAACACACCAGCAGTGTGTGAGGAGACCTGAAAAGTGGCACATGGCAGAGTGTGGCGATGGAGACAGCAGCAATGGAGGCCGTACAGGGACCCATGAGAGACTCTGGATTGGCAGCAGCTTATGAGGAGGCGGGTATAGGGGCCCATGGCAGATTAGGGGCCTGGCAGCAGCTATGGGAGGCCCGTAATCTGCCAGCACCCTATGTCCAAAAATTGAACACACCAGCAGTGTGAGGAGACCTGAAAGTGGCACATGGCAGAGTGTGGCGATGGAGACAGCAGCAATGGGAGGCCGTACAGGGACCCATGAGAGACTGTGGACTTGGCAGCAGCCATGAGGAGGCGGTGTATAGGGGCCATGGCAGATTAGGGGCCTGGCAGCAGCTATGGGAGGCCTTGTAATCTGCCAGCACCCTATGTCAAAAAATTGAACACACCAGCAGTGTGTGAGGAGACCTGAAAGTGGCAACAAGTGGCGATGGAGACAGCATCCCAGCAATGGGAGGTCGTCACCGGGCCCCATGAGACACTGTGGACCTGGCAGCAGCATGAGGAGGGCGGTATAGGGGCCCATGGCAGATTAGGGGCCTGGCAGCAGCTATGGGAGGCCGGTAATTGCCACGTCACGCATTTGTGAGGTAGACCTGAAAGGTGGCACAATGGCAATGAGTGACAGCTGGTGGACGCTGCAGCAGCATGAGGGAGTGCGGGGTACAGAGGTAGGCCCATGGCAGAATAGGTTGCCTGGCAGCAAGCGAAGGGTAGGTCACG
Source organism: Staurois parvus (assembly GCA_951230385.1). NCBI lineage: Eukaryota > Metazoa > Chordata > Amphibia > Anura > Ranidae > Staurois > Staurois parvus. The sequence continues at coordinate 24,217 of CATNWA010002263.1, forward strand.
TAATCTTGGCCACAGCAGCCCTAGTGTCACAAAACTACTGTGGAACCCACCAGCAGTGTTGATGAGACCGTGAAAGATGTCACATGGTCTGATGAGACCTGTGTGACCCTGGCTAGGTCAGCATTAGGATTATGCGCGTACAGGGGTAGGTGCCTCAATGGCAATTAGGGGCCTGGCAGCAAAAGCTTAATGGGAGGCCGTAATCTGCCGCCCCTTGCAAAAAAAATTAAAACCACCCAGCGTGTGAGGAGATGAAAAGTGGGGAAATGGGATGAAGGACTCTGGACCTGGCAGCAGCTGAGGAGGGGTATAGGGGCCCATGGCAGAATTTTGGGGCCCCGGCAGCAGCTATGGGAGGCCCCAAAAATGCCACACCCCATGTCAAAAAATTGAAAAACACCAGCAGTGTTTAGGAGACCCGAAGTGGCACATGGCAAATGTGGGGC